>JAZHYW010002676.1:0-12404 GCA_037355805.1 Ixodes ricinus
CGAAGAGGTTTCTCCTCGCCCGCTGGATGGATGGATGGATGAATACGGCTGAGCCCTTTGGATCGGGCGGTAGCTTACGCCACCCAGCCAATTTGTCTTACCATTTAAGCTTAGAATATTTAAATGTGAAAACTATATACACTCCACACTGAACAGAAAGTGAGGCTATAAAACCCCCTTGCCATCAGTTAATAAGAAAATACCTAGTTTTCTCGTGCTTTCTGCCACCATTCACTTAATCTTTGCTTGGTAATCTCTACTGTCTTGTAATCCACTTTTCCTTCGCTGTCTCTAAAACCCAATGACTTTATTAAATCTATGTTGTCTTCGGTAGGCATAGGGTGAAGCCCTTTACAGTAGAGTATCAAGCCATGGGGCGCCTGCAGCGCCATCCAGTGGCTAGGAGAGAAAGCGGCACGTCGGGAGCCGAATTCGAGATCCCGATCGACCCCGCGGCGACACGACCCTGTGATCGTGTCTGAGGCGAGGCAACTGCTTAGCTGATCCGCGGCACCTCTGCCAGGTTGGTTTGATGGGCGCCCTCGCGAATGCACGGTGCGCCATAGTGTCCACTTCTCATTTTCTTCTATTTGTTATTTTCTTGACACTCAAGTCTGCATTGTTGTCGTAGGTCGTTTCCCGGTCTACGTTGCGCCTCAGGGTGGCATCTTTACTTCCGTAAAACCACACCTTCTGTTTGTGGATTTTTTGGAGGAAACTCTATAGAAACAAAAGGCGCCTTTGGGAAGGCGAGGGGAGAACCTTCGTTGTACGAACTTTGGGCTGAAATATGAGTCACAATTGGCAAAAAAGCGATGTTTTCACGAGCTCAGTCAAAGTCACCGTAGCTAAAGGGGTATCCACACGAAGGGAGAACTCCGCGGACGGATGTCGTGACGTCAACAACCCGGGAAACTCCGTCCTCGGCTCCGCCACGCGCCTGCGGAGCTTTCGTGCTAACAGTACAAAGCCTCCGCGCCTCCGCCACGGAGGAGAACGGCGCCGCGAGGACGTCTAAAAAGGGATGACGTATGTCTCACGTGATGCACGCTCCGCGGAAGGAAAGGAGCGGATTCTTCGTCCCCTTCTCGCTCGTGCGATACCCCTCTAAAGTCCCCGGCCAGCGGGTAGCACGGCGAGCGGATTCTGGTTGCCTCAGGAAAGGATATGTCTCATGTTCACGTTTGCTCGTGCCACGCCCACGTCACTTCATTCCGAAAAACTCGGAAAATGGCGGAATGTCAAAACTGTGTTTAAGATAATGAGTACAAGATACTCGGAATTGTTATTAAAATAGAGTATCAAATATTCTCGATCAAAGGTATTTTCAAGGTAGCAAGATACTTCAAAAGTATTTAAGATACAGTATCTTGAGTAGAGTATTTGAGATAGGCACAAGTCTGCTTGCTCATCATTCACTTATATGTATAATAGTACATCTCCATCATTAAATCCTAATTCCTACACCCACCTCTCTTTAGCTCCAGATCCCTGCAACACGACGAATATGCCCTCTCCATGAGTGACTAACTGTGCATCTTGCACCCCCTCTTCAATTATGCATGTCCACGGCATTTTCCCAGGGCACTCGACGCTAGCAGGTCATTCTTAGTACGAGAGTGATTGAAAAAAATAATCTCCACTCTGAGTGTAGAGATTATTTTAATCTTAACGTTTCCACACCAAGCCTCTCATGAGTCATTGCGCAGGCAGAGCCTGGACTGATTTACAAACTATTTGTCAAATCATACACTCGTCTATCCAAAATCATCAGTTCACGTGCACGCTGAATCTCGTCATCAGTCGGGGACGCGGACGGACGTCCGGCTCCTTCTGCATCAAAGAAGTCGCTGATACACGTCCTATCTCTTTCGCGGTCACCGGACGAGTCTCTCTTCCGAAAGCGGGAAACCTAGAGGGAAAACCTCTTAGCCTGTCAACAGTGATCCGCATCCGAGCGGGAGAACGGAAAGAGGTCCTCTCGGGAAAGGGTGAGAGGGAGGCCCTCCGAGACAGGGGACCCTCCTCTTCACGAACAGGTCGGAGCTCACGGCGAAGGAAGACAAGTGTTTTGACCCACGGCCGTTATCACAGACATCGGGGAACGAATACCACAGGAATCCGCACAAAATATACCGCCTAGTTTTTACTTCAGCATCTGCTCTCCTGGCTGCAATCTTCAGCAATAAAAACAAATGTTGTAATGTGCAGCGGATGAACTAGGTAGCCCTAAAATAACTGAAGCTGTGTTACACAGACCGTTGAACTGACGAGGTTTCACCCTTTTTTTTTTATGAGCTTTCCGCTCGTGCACAAACATTTTAAACTTGCGGTTTCCCGTAGTGAAAAGTCACAACTGAAGGTTTTGGTTTTGTTTCTGCATAGAGGATGATAGAAGCGAGGGAGTAGCATGTAGTATACGGTTTCCTTCCATACTCCTTCATTCCCCATTATAAGAGAAACCAAGCTAGTGCCTCGTGGTTGCATAGTATTCCTCTATTGAGTCAATGGTTGTCACTGAGTGTTTCCTGTCGCAATACTTTCGATTACTGTGCCGGAACGCGTCTTCGACCGATGAATGAATGACTTCGCAGAAGCAGGTGCGTCATCTCAGGTGTTCAATCCTGGCCGTTGGTGCAAGAAGTGCCGACAAAAAGGAGGTTAGAAGATAGGTGGAAAAAATCTAGAGAAGTGTGATAATTAAAAAAAACAAAAAGATTACACGTGTTATATCGTTCCGGTGTTATTTTATCTGAGTTTCTCAATTTGGTTGTGCAGATGGTCGGAGCTTATGATGTACGTATGCGAGAAATGAAATGACGCTCGACGTCGGCAGGTGGTTGAAAGCTTCAGATAGCGTCTGCCCAACCGGAAAGGTACACATGCAAGGTTTGATTTCAACAAAGCCTCCGGACGACGACCGTCCACTTCCGTTATTTATGCCCGAGTATTTCAGTTTTATTATTAACAAAATGAAAGCGACGTTGCAGCTGGATCGCATCGCAGCTCGTGTGCTTTGTACTGCGCATTCAGAAGCGGATTCCCGCTCGAGAAAGGACAAGCGCAGTCGAGCATGTCTTCTGACTTCGGCA
This sequence comes from Ixodes ricinus, assembly GCA_037355805.1. Taxonomy (NCBI): domain Eukaryota; kingdom Metazoa; phylum Arthropoda; class Arachnida; order Ixodida; family Ixodidae; genus Ixodes; species Ixodes ricinus. The sequence goes on from JAZHYW010002676.1 coordinate 3,093, forward strand.
GGGACCTCTATGACATCCTCCCGCAGCGTGACCCCCGCACCAAGGGGTGGATGCTGGTCGGCAACAAGACCTTCCTGGTCACACTAGTCACCGGCTATGTGTACCTAGTCAAATTAGCAGGACCCAGGTTCATGAAAGGACGCCAGCCGTACGAAGGCCTCAAGCCGTTCATCCTCCTTCATAACCTGTTCTTGGTCGTCGCCAATGCCTACTTCGCCGTCAACTTCTTATCCAGGTCCTACCTGGGAGAGTGGTTACAACATCGTTTGCCAGGGCATCGACTTCGAGGCTAGAGACAAGGTCACGATGGAGTACCTGGAACTTTGCTGGTGGAGCCGCTGGGTGAGAATGGCCGACCTCCTGGACACCATCTTCTTTGTGCTTCGAAAGAAGGACTCGCACGTGTCCTTCCTTCACGTGTTCCACCACGTCGCAGTGCTTTTCGGCGGCTGGTATGCTCTCGCCTACGGTGCAGATGGACAGCCTGCCTTAGGAATTTGCATCAACTGTTTCGTTCACGTCGTCATGCACTCGTACTACTTCGTGTCTCTTCTGGGTCCCGCTTTTCGCCCGTACCTCTGGTGGAAGCGCCACTTGACGCAGCTCCAACTGCTGCAATTCGCCATCATGTTCGTCCACGGCATGATTCCGGTTTTCGTCGACTGCGGCTATCCCAGGTTCCACGTGGTGCTTGGAATTTTTCAGCTGGTCGTCATTACCGTTTCATTCTTGCATTTTTACGCGAATGCCTATCTGAGACGAAGCGGTCTCAGCGATAAAGCCCAGTGATTAATTTGTTGTATGTTCGCTTGTTGCTGAAAAATGTACTGAAACACGTTATTCGCGCTTATAAAACAAGAAAGTGGCGAAGAAATTTAATCGGAATGCAAATAAATTTTGTAGTAATGGTAGCTAGTGCGTGATTTAAGTTATATGGCATAAAATACAACAAAACCTACAGAGGGAACTGCCCGAGTGAAGTCAAACATTATTTTTGGTTGAGTAGAACAAGATCCGCAACCTTTCTCGGACATAATATAGCGGATATATATGAGTCACCTTAAAGATTTAATATCTGTGTCGCCAGAACATGTTTATGAGCTAGAGTTTATGCGAAAAGTGTTACGCTCAATTGTAACGAAAACTCGTTGCACGCAGGCCAAGGCAACATAAAGCATATATAGATCCCAGCCCGCAATGCATAATTGTACAACACATAAGTGTAGAAAGCATAGAAAAGCTATACTTTGTCATAATTAACAAGATTTACCAAGCGGTACAGCGGGAATCGAACCCCGGACCGTGCGATCCGGGATCCTGGGAAAGAAGTGCCATCCCTGTATGGCCGCCTTTTTGGTTCATGGAATGAGTAGTCTCTTATTGACCTCTCCATTCTTTGTGAGCTTGAATGGCGATATTTGGTTACACATAAACCGGCGGAACAAGCGCAAATCTACGCACCGCCACCAGATAATGCGTCAGTGCTTGGCGACAGTGAAAAATAAATTTCCCGTCTTTACAGACGTAAGAACAACAATACCGTTGTAAGAAATATGTAGAGGTAAGCATGATTGATATGGTGATCACATACACAGTGCCAAAGACGCTTATTTCGGCCAGGAACGCTTCCAGTATAGGATTATGCTTCATAGCGGTCTTGCTGGATTTGGTCGTTTGTATGTTGCTTGCCATTTGTGTACGGCTAAGAGGCAGGGATGGCAATTGCGCTAATTTCCCAGGATCCAGTGACTTTAGGTGCGAGCGCGTGCAGAAGCTATTTGGGCGTGCTCAGAGGTTTCAGCGTCCCTGTCAAGCACGTACGCTCGTGCAGTGTAAGGATCCCTCAGGCCAAAAGGCTCGTTCTTGTAGCTTCGGCTTCGCCCCCTGAGAATACAGGACACTCCCCGTGAATACATAGGAAAATACGTCAACGAAGAATTGCGGAAACACGCGTAACGGCGGCAGCAGTGCCGTGTTCGTATCCGCGACCCCCGTCAACCGCACCGCATTCCGAGGCGTCGCCTGGTCGCGTGCTCTGGCGGCGAGATGAGGGCGGTGGGGAGAGGCGTCGCTAAATAAACCACTCCACCAGGGGTGGTTTAGGACGCGGCAGTCGCTCTGTCTAATCCAAATGAGGGAGAGTGTCCTATATTCCCCGAGTAAAGCATTTGCTTAAAGTGAATGGGAGTATAGACCTATTTCACAAAGGCGCTGCCACTTTAAAATGCAATCACTTCCAGTATGGGCGAAAATTTGTTTTGCTGTCGCCACGCCGATAGAATGCATTTAGGATATAAGCGTAACCGTCACCCATTCTCGTTTTGTCTCCCCTTTATTAATGCGAAAGCATTAACTGTCCCATGGAGTGAACTGACGTCATCACCTTTTGAAGCCGCGCCAAACGGCACCTTCCCCTGTGCCAATGGAGCGAAGCCTGTCGTCTGGTAGCAGAAATCTGATGGATAGGCTCCCATTGGCTGGCGCGCGTCATAGTTTCAAGAAAGGAGGCTCCGAATCGCCCTCGCGCGACGTGGTTCCAGGAAACTCCACCAGAGAAGCCCTCTCCATGGCGGCGCACCGCGCGCAGCGGCCCGGCCGCCGGTGAGAGGTGCGGGCCTGGCCGCAGAGCTCGCACGGGCAAACTCCGGAGAAACTGCAAGGCCGAGCTCAGCGCGGCGCGGCCGCCTCACGAGAGCGCGAGCTCGGCCGTCGGCCGCTCTCGGCAGTAGCGAAACGTGGCCGTCCACGCCAGTACGCCGCAGACGAACTATACTTCGTTTCAGCTTCGGTCCAGACGCAGCCGATGCTACAAGCGCGAGCTCCGGGCTTCCAGCGTCCCTGCCAAGCACGTGCGCTCGTGCAGTACAGGCACTGTTCAGGGCCACACGCTCGTGCTTGTAGCATCGGCTGCGTCTGGACCCAAGCTGAAACGAAGTATAAGGAAGCGAAGAACGACACTCGTGCTTTTGCATTCAAACTTATAAGAAGTACTTATACTTCGTCCCACCTTAGTATGGACTATTGTTAGCCGCGCGTGCTAAAAGCGCGAGCTAATCGCTGTGAATGAAGCCGCGGCGGCTGCACGAGCGCTCGTGCTGCAAGTGCTCTAGTCAAGGCAGTCAAGGCTGTCCGCTCGCGCTAGCACAGCCTTCGCGGTTAGTCCATGCTAGGGTGAGACGAAGTATAGGTGTCCTCGGACATTTCTTTTTATATTTGCAGTTTGAAGTGTTTTACTATTTTTTCGTCGCCCATACCGATATGACTACCAGGTAGCTGGGACGAGAAGTAAGCGCAAAAGGCCTATAGGAGGGAGCGAAAGCGAGCGCAAGCAGCTGGACTACGCTGACTCCGGGGAGCCAGCGGCAACTGTCGGCGAGCGTAGCTTACTTACAAATGATGAGCCGTAGCTCCCCACGCAATCTCACGACGTCGTGGGTTCTGAATAAGTTTAAACGTGCCTCAATTATTCTTATAAATCCGGGAATGTATGAGTGCATCATGAGTGCTATGCATGCGAAACCACTCATAGCATCCCGTAATTAGGCATAACAAATCCTACCACACGCATAGTGCATGCACGACACATTCTGTGACCTTCGGGTTTATCAGAATAATTGAGACAAACTATTTATTTTTTATCTGGGTCACTCTGAAGAAATGAATCGGTATTAAACGACACTTACGTATCTTAAGGCCATATGTTTATTTCCAATACAGGTCACGTTTTCGACACAAGAACAAAGAACCGCTGATGACTGCTGCCTGTCCTAGCAAACAGAAAGGGTAGAAAAAAAGCTCGCAGCCAGAGGCATGCGCACTAGTTGGATAATTTACAACCTTCTACGTTAAGAGCCGACGAATAAGTCGGACTCGACAGATGCTGCTTTTATTCAAAACAAATGTTCAGTCCATGTTTGAGGAGCAGTTAATTGTTTTCAAAATCAACATTAGGTGTCTGGGCCGTCAGGAAAACACGCGACAAGTGAAACAGCGGTTGAAAGCAGCCTCCGGCGTCACTCGCTGGCGGTAGCCACTGTAGAATGATCCAAGGTGCCGCACCGAGCAAGGCAGAAGTAAGCGGACGATGCCGCGAAAAGCACGAGCTGTACAGGTGTACAGAAATAGAATGCATTGTGCGCGACTCCTTTGTCAAGAACTGCTTTGCTGTTAGTCATTGCTGTGCGCCATATCCCAGCTATGCCGCGCACAAATGACTTGTGTGCGGTAGTCGGTGACCGGTTCATGCAGCAGACAAAGCCCGAGGAAAGGCAAGGAGCGTATGCTGGAGAGGCGGATTTGTGAATCAGGGTAGGGGGAGACGGTTTGGCAAAAATATCTAGCGTCTCAAACAAATTTAACGTTAAAGAAGGAGTTGACGTCACAGACGAAGGGAATCGCAATTTCGCCAAGCGTTCTTTCATAGCAAAAAATAAATAGAATGTGCCTTTTTTACATAAAACATGTTCTTAGGGGCCCGAGGTGGCCGGGAGAGGAGGGTGAGGGGTTCTTTTCTTCTAAATCTTCTACTGTGCTGGATGCCGAGCTTTCATTGCTTTCTTAACATGGTAACCGGCTATGGTTATCTCTGTTTTTCAAGCAGAGATCAGTGCATCGCACTGGTTGACGGAGAGGGGACAATTTGTTTTTATTTTTAACGGCCTTAAGGCGACTAAAAGGATGGCATTCGTTCCACGATATGGATTTCTGCAACGGTCTGCGTCGACACCCGTAGCGGGAACACGCGAGACACGTGTCACAAGCGAGCGCGACAGTTCGGTTCCACTACGTTTTTTTTTATTTATTTTGCGAATGCAAAATGACGCACATGCCTCATGAACTTGCGCACATGCCGCTATGTGCACAAATAAAACGCATCAATAGGTTTCCGATGGCAGGGGAAAACTGAACATTCTCCAATCGCCGCAGAGACGGCGTTGTTTAGGCCAAATCTGTTGGTAGCTGTAATAGTGTGGCGATCATGTTATCAGCGCGTACAGGTTGCCGAGGGAACGTGCCAGCTTGTGACCTCAAGTCGGTTATGACTTATATAAATGTACGAAACTCGTTAATAAACGCGGCTTGTTCGTTGGCACGCCATCGTGTGAAATCTGTACCCATTTAGCAAAACCTACCTCGAAATAAGAAAAAAAATATATATATTAGGTTGATATTACCTCAAATCGTGCAGGCAAAAAGGGTCGAATTTTTAATTTCGCTGAAAAAAGTATATCTTGTGGCGTCGTCATTAAAAACGCAGTAGCCATAAACCGCAAGTTCGTCGGATGTTTTGTTCTCGACTTACGAATTCTAAAAGAGGCCGCGGCGGAAAGCAGTGTTTTTCACATCCGGATGTTTTGCTCGATCTCCCGCCATGGATTTTCAGTCCACATTATATTAACTTTTTTAAGCACTCTGTGAGCACAGCTAAAAGGCTCCAATACCATGAAATAATTTTAGGCGTTTTGCTTTTTTTCTGTAAAAATGTCACAAAACGCCCCCTCGGTTAATTGTTGACGAACTTTGACAATTAAATACTGGCGATCTACTTGGGTAACATCGATATTTTTTATGTCTATGGAGATCCCAAAACACGCTCTTTATATATATTATAAAATGACCCAGCTGTATTAAATTCCCTTTGCAGTACGTTTACGTTAATGTTATGCTAAAACCAAAAAGTACCAATTTTGAAATCGATTTTCTCAAGAAATCTATTTTTTATTTATTTTTTATTTTTATTAAAATGTAGATATGATAGTTGTCTACGAGAAAAGCAAGTCAAGAAAGTGTGTATTTTGTTTGTATGTTCTTTATTTAAGCATCAATATCGTAGAAAAACGTGTTTTTACGGCTCGAAACGGACTTGCGAATTGCGCATCTTCACAAACTTAGAAATATTTTTGCTTTTTTCAACGTTCCACATAAAGATGAAACACAGTAGTTCCACCCTTTTACATTTACTGATAATTTAAATTTTATTATAGGAGGCAAGCTACATTGGAGGAGTTCAAAAGATAAAGCAACACTTCTTAACCGACCAGCAGGCGTCGTAAATTCTTAATGTTTAGAAATCGGCAGATGTCGTGTTGATTCGGGGCCCTCATCGGCTTATATGAACTTCCCGCCCTTTCGGAACCAGCAGATGACCACGACCTTTCGCGCTCCTTGTGTTGGATAGGACGGCCCGTGACAGTAAAGCGAGCAGCGGACCCTGTGTCACGAGGAGTGAAATGGTACGAATGTGTCGTTGACGCGGCGAACAGCAACGGCCACGCAGGAGTCAGTCAGTCAGAGTATTGCAGAAGGCAAAGCAAAGGAACTGTTGCCTGGGAGGATGAGCACAGCACGGCCTTACAATATCGGCTGTCAACAACAGTTCTGGCGGCCAAAACAACGCCGCGTGCGCGCTAAAGCCGGAGGCGCGGGACAACAATCCCGCAGACGCACACATGAAGATGGGCGGTTCCGTTAGGGATGTGGGGAAATTTTGAATCCAGCCATCCGTGCACGCATGAAACGATACCGCGTTTTCGCCCAAGCTTCGAGCGCCCTATCCTTGAAACGGCCGTGCTCTAGCTCTCTCCGCGGGGATCCGATAGTACCGAAGGGTTATCTCTTTTGGAAACAGCAAAGCCCGGAGACTGACATTAAAAACAAGCGTGTTGGTAACTATACTTGTGTTTATTCTGTCCGGAGACTAGTTGGGTCGAAGTCAGCCTCCTTGTCAACTAAAACCGTTTGTGAAGAGTTGCCTTTTCCCAAAATGAAAAGTTAGCGCCGGCTGGCGTGTTCTTTTGAAAGAGGGAAGGGAAAGAGAAAGTTTGAGTAACTGCAGTAACTACCTCGAAAGCTCCTCTCCCGATATGAAGCTCGAGGCATGTTACGTCTCGGTTACCTTCTCGCGCATCGCTGCTCGAATCTATTCTTTACTTTGTTCCACACAGCCACTGTTCCGCACAGCCGTCGTGGATGTGCGTAATAGAGTGAAGAACAGATTCGAGCATCATCTGGACGCCGTCATCCTGCCAGGCTTCAGTGTCGTGGGACTGAACTCAGCGTCGGTCAGTTAGGACTTTTTTTTTTATTTCGTGTGTGTTTCTTCGCCTTGCTGAACTTTGTTTATCGGGTGCGGTTTTGTTGAACTTTTTTTTAATGTTTTCTTTCTAACTGTTTGTTAGCATTGTTTAGTTGTTGGGTTTATTTCGTCATGGCGTAGCGGCCTGACGGTGCTGTAGAGAGCGTGTTCGCACGCATTTGGTTGTGTCCCGTTTAGGGAATGCCCGGAGGAGTTGGTTTTTGTTCTTGCCGTGTGAAGCTGAGTTTTTCCGTATTTATTAAATTTTTGTTTTTTTTTTGTTTTACCTTTACGTGTCGTCGACTTCTTTGTCTGACTCTCCACCAGGCGTGGACCTATCGCCTTGCCACCGCTCGAACCTAAATCTTTATTTTTTAACGCAATTTTCGTTAAGATCGGGGTTGGGTAATTTTATTCTTATTTATTTATTTTGCTCCCTACCCCTCTCCGTGACACTCCCTCCGTGTGTTTCGGACCGTTCCTGTGTCATCACTTGAGTGTATTACGGAAGTGAAAGGCCATTCCCCGGTGATCTAGTGCGATGTGCGCTGAACAAACCCTAGCGTTTGGTTTCGGAAAGAATTGTATATAATATATCAATGATGTGGTGACTTTTATGTCTTAGTAATATGAGAGCTAATAGCTAGACATGCTAGTTTACAGTGAAACGCTTATAAATCGAAACAATACAACGTCTGTGCCTCTTGGATATTGAAGATCTACTAGGCCTGCTGATTTGGTTAGGTATGTTTCTCGTGGTTTCCCGCTCTTATCAAAACATAAATAACTATTCAATACCATAAAATGCGTTTATAATTGATTACAAAACGCAGAAAAAAATCCATGAAAACTTTTCCACAATTCACAGAAACGCGCGGGTCGCCATGTCTGACTTGGGTCTTGCAAAACGAAGACGTCTTTTTCCGATATTGAGGCTTAAATATAGAACATACAAACAAAATACACACTTTCTCGACTTGATTTTCGAGTAGACAACTATCATATCTACATTTTAACAAAATTAAAAAATAAATAAAAAATGTTTTTTTTTAGAAAACCGATTTTAAAATTGGTACTTTTTGGTTTTCGCATAACATTAACGTAAAACGTCCTGCAAAAGATATTTTATACAGTTGGGTCATTTTATAATATATATAAAAGAGCGTGTTTTGGGCTCTCCGTGGACATAAAAACTATTAATTTAACCCAAATAGATCGCCAGTATTTAATTGTCAAATGTCGTCAACAATTGACCGAGGGGGTGTTTTTGACATTTTTACAGAAAAAAGCAAAACGCCTAAAATTATTTCATGGTATTAGAGCGTTTTAAATGTGGTCACAGAGTGCTTGACAAAAGTTAATATAATGTGGACTGAAAATCCACGGCGGGAGATCGAGCAAAACATCCGACCCATGACGGATGTGAAAAACACTGCTTTCCGCCGCGGCCTCTCTTAAAATTCGTAAGTGGAGAACAAAAAATCCGACCAACTTGCGGTTTGTGGCTGCTGCGTTTTTAGAGACGATGCCATAACATATATTTTTTTCAGCGAAATTAAAAATTTGACTTTTTTGGCCTGCACGATTTGAGATGAAAACACCATATATATATATTGTGAGGGATAGCGCGGCACCGAACGGGCCCGTCCCGCGGATGCGCGGGGAAACGGGAGTGAAGAGGAGGAAGCGGCTGTGAAGAGCGAACGTACACGGGACTGGCCGCTGGTGACTAAAAACGTTTTCGGAAGTGGCGTAGTGTGGATCGATACCTAACAAGTGGGGGCTCGTCCGCTGCTTAAAATGAACCAACCGTCGGTGTTCGTGCCACCGGAGCTTCTTCAGACACTGCTGCAACAAACAGACGGGACACCGGTACAGCGGGAGATGATCGCGGCCCACGTTCGTGAGCTTTTGTTTGCTACTCCGATACGAGCCACGAAAGAGGGAGTGGTGCCCTTCGTCGCGGCGGCTGTCACTGAGGCCAGCACAACGGATGACCAGGACTCGACGCGCCCACGGCTGGTCCCCGTTCAGCCCCCGAAGTTCATTGATTTCGGAGACTTGCAGTCGCCAGATGAGTTCCTGGATCACCTGGAGAACTTTTGCCTCGTTCACGGCGTGAAACTCGAGGACCGGCTCAGCCGGGTCGTACCTGCAGCCCTCCAGGGAAGCGCGAAACTGTGGTTTCGGTTCACAGAGGACTTCACCGACTGGTCAACGTTTGCTACCGCTTTCCG
>JAZHYW010002677.1:0-20205 GCA_037355805.1 Ixodes ricinus
TGCCGATATTAGAGAGTTTTAGCAGAGTTGTTTTTTTTGCCCCGATAACGATACCTCCTCTCTCCTCCGGCGGCCTTGGGCATACCTCGTACCGTTATCAGGGCGAAAAAGCGAACTGTTAAAGCTCTCCATCAACTCTGTAGCACAACTGCCGCCCACCTCAGTTGCAAAATATTTATTATTCGCTCTAAGGTTGCGCCATATCTACTAACTTCGAGGGGCCGTGCGTTCTGAACGTTGGATCGTACTATACTCCGTTCGCCCTTAAGCTGACAGTGCGGTGGAAGCTGCGTTTTGCCAGACCAATCAGTGGCCTGCCTCTTATCGCCTGAACTCACTCTCGGCGCGTGGTATGTGGAGAGCAGGGTGGTCACGTGGTGCAAGGCCGACAGTTAACTAGTCCAACAAGCACGCAGCTTCCACCGCACTGCCAACTTAGGGGTGAACACGAATCGAACGCCACTCGACGGGCGGACGACGGCTGAGACATCCCTCCCAACCTAATCTATTAACCTCCCAACCTTTCTATATTTTCCATCGTTTTCTCCCGATCCCCTTTCCTATCGACAGTGTGCGCACTGAGCGCGCAAGCAACTAAGTCAATTTTCTAAAAAAAAAGGGGAAATAAACATCTCTCTCTCTTTCTTACTCAACTAACAGCTGCTGTGCCATCATACCTCGGGATATTAGATCTGCAACAACGAACAAAAGGTCTGTAGAAGGAAAGAACCTATCGTCTACATCTTCATTGTTCCTCGAACCTGCTACTTGTTTCGTGTTATACACCTTCCAAACGCTTATCTCTGGTGCGAAAAATTCCGAGCGACTGGACTGTAAACGCAGGTGCGGAGTACGATATTTCGCGGAGAAGAGCTACTCCGCATGATCAAAATGCACTCCACAGCCAAATAAAGATGGCAACTAACAGAAGATCGAAGGTCTACACCATGCACATTGGCCCCAATGTATAAAGGGCCATTCAAATTAGAGCCTTCTGCGAGATACCATCTTTGTTTGCTGGGCTGTGGAACTCATTCGTAATGAGAAATAACCCTCTGCGAAATATCGTACACCCGTCGTTAATATGAAGGTAGAGGCCTGTCCGTCGACCGCTCCGTACTATCCGCATCATGACGCGGCGGGCGTGGCGAAAGTCAAAAAGTCAAATTTGGGGGTTTTACGTGCCAAACCAACGACGGGCATCTGGCACGCCCCAGCGGAGGACTGAGGATTAATTTGGACCACCTGGGGGATCTTTGACGTGCAACCGAAAGCTCGGTTACACGGCGTCTTCTCCGCAATAAGCCTCCGTCATATTGCGGGCACCTCGGCCGGGATTCGAACCCGCCGCATGGGGATCCGTAGGCCGACGCTCTCGCCTCGGAGCCACCGAGGCGGCTAGCGGCGGCGGGCGTGGCGGCTATCGAGCCTTATCGGCGCTTGGCGCTTCACCGAAACTAAGCGCTTGGATCGAACACTGTCCTCGGTTTTACTGCTCCGCCCTGCAGAGAGCGTGAAAGTGGCATTTGCGACTTTTGTGGGCGCTGTCACACGTCATTGACGGCAAATAGTTTGCATTTTGCCCGTGAAAAAGCGCCGACATTGCTCGGTATAGTTCATCAAAACTCAGATGCTTTCCTTATTATTGAGTGAACGCTAATAGCGATAAATATTTTTACAAAAGAAAATATTTCGAGCGTATCATGACAGAAGCCACTTCGACTTTTCAAAAATGAGCGTGGCCAAATGAGCCGAAAGAAATGCGACCGCATTCAAGGAAAAAACAAATAGTTACTTTATCAAGTCACCACAGTGCCTCATTATAACGTCCGAAAGGCTCCTACCGAATTCTCGCACTTTCTTCAGGAGCAGCAGCAGAGCTGAGCTGATTCACACGCTGGATCCCATCGTAGCGCGCGATAAGGTGCGCAAGCCGCCACGGGCCGCAGCATCATGGCACTGATAGTACGGAGCAGTCGGCGGTCCGGCGTTCACATTTATATTGACGACGGGTGTACGTCGCATTCGCGTCCACAGCCCAGTGACTCGGCAGTATTCGTCTTCGTCAGAACAGTCGGAAAAGTGTACACCCTTCATTATGGATTATCACAGATCGATGGAAACTTGTTTTGTTCCGTAGGTTACCAGCAAAAGAAAAGGCATTCACGAGAAGCGCATGAGCCAGGAGAAAAGCCCACGCAAGTGCACTTCCAAAAAAAAAACACAGCATACTAATGCTTGGGCGGTAAAATGACTGAAGTATCATCGGTCTAGGCAAGTTCTTGTAAGAAAACCTGAGTCTGTGAGTTATTTCACGCGATAGCTTAAGGCTCCCGTTCAGCGGAAAAGCCGGCGTAGTAGTAGTCGGCGTCCGGCGTGACTTCGTAGGCCACGTGACCCGTGTCGAGTTACCCGGGTCACGGCGTCCGGCGTGACCTCGTGGGCGGGCCCCTCCCTTCCCTGAACACTCGGGTAACGTGACCCGTGTGTTGAATGGGATCCCTTACCCCCCACACCTCCCATCCTCTCCTCCACTACTCCTATCTGACCCCCACTCATTTCCCCTGCCCTCCACTCCTTGCCCTCCCTTAGTAGCAGTCGGCGTGACCCCGTGGGAGGGCCCCAGCTCCCCTCATCCACCCCTCCAAGCCCTCCATTCCCCCTTCCTTCCTCCGCCTCCCATGCCCTTCCGCCCTCCTCTACCCCTGCGCTGACGACCCGGCCTTGCGCTATCGCGCCTAAGTGTCCCCCCAATTTTTATTTGTCCTAGTCTCAGGTTTTATTTCAATGATGTTTTCTAGCCAGCTCGCTCGCGTACTTTCCCTCCTTACAGTTCTTGTAGCTAGATGTACAGTCTCCCGCAATATGAAGGACCCATTCGACCAGGCAGTTTGAGGCTGTTTTGGATTTGACGATGCCTGGACCGTAGTTCTTGACGTGAGAGAATGCAATAAACTTTTATCTTTCTTGTCACTCAAAATAAAGTGCGCCTGGCCAGAGTGGAATAAGCGCCGCCCCATAAATTGCATCGGCGAATGGGTCCTTCATATTGCGAGTGACTGTATACGCACTTAGCGCGGGTGTACGGCCTAGGGCGCAGCGCGACATGAGAACTGTCGCGCTCCGTCGGATCTTCGATGGGGTCTGGACTAGCTCATTTGGCGGCATATGTATAGTCGTCTGGTGGAGATATCAGTCAATCCTGTGACACAGTATTTACTTTGTAAAAGCATGAAACATCATCTCCCCACCCGGGTTCTTCCTCACCTTCTACAGATAATTGATTCGGCATTGTGATACACAACCGCCACCGAATGCAAAAAAACTCAGATAGATAAAATAAGATGTCCATAATAATGTCTGAGTCTTGGTGGAACCTTAGAAAAAAAAACTGGGTGCGAACTCCCGAGAGTCCTGAAGTATATCATTGCCTGAGGGCCCGGGATTTTTTATGGTAGTCGAATTTTCCGGGCCTTGTGTAATAAGAGATACTGAAAATTGCATAATTTGGCATGAAACTACTTCAGGTCATGCAGTTAGTTCACGCCAGATAGTCAGATTTATAGTGAGCGAAATAATTAAGAGCTCACTAAAACAGCATTCGATGACATATAAAAATACTCTTCCAGACTAGCGTCATGTATCCATAGTGGAGACTGGACCTCCTCAGGCAATTTTGTGCTTTCCTGAACCAGGCGCAGCTGCCCCAGGGACATTCGGGCTTAAATCTCCGGAGCGAAAAGACGCGGTTTTCGGTGCCAGGGACAGGAATTGAGAAAAAATACAGAAAAATAATTATTATCAATATCAAAATGCTCTCCTCAAATATGATACTAGACATACCCAGCTACATTCTAAACGAAAATTCGATATTCTCAGGCGATTTTGTGGCTTCCTGAGCCGGGCGGAACTGCCAAAAGGAACATTGGGACTTAGTCTCCAGAGCGAAAAGACGCGGTTTTTGGTGCCACGGACGGGAATTGAGAAAAATACAGAACAAAAATTATTATAAATATCAAAATGCTGTTTTCGAATATGATACTAGACATACCCAGCTACATTCTAAACGAAAATTCGATATTCTCAGGCGATTTTTGTGACTTCCTGAGCCGGGCAGAACTGCCAAAAAAAACGTTGGGACTTAGTTTCCAGAGAGAAAAGACGCGGTTTTCAGTGCCAGGGACGGGAATCGAGAAAAATACAGAAAAATAATTATTATAAATATCAAAATGCTCTCCTCGAATATGATACTAGACATACCCAGCTGCATTCTAAACGAAAATTCGATATTCTCAGGCGATTTTTGTGGCTTCCTGAGCCGGGCGGAACTGCCAAAAAGAACGTTGGGACATAGTCTCCAGGGCGAAGAGACGCGGCTTTCGGTGCCAGGGACGAGAATTGAGAAAAATACAGAACAATAATTATTATAAATATCAAAATGCTCTCCTCAAATATGATACTAGACATACCCAGCTGCATTCTAAACGAAAATTCGATATGCTCAGGCGATTTTTGTGGCTTCCTGAGCCGGGCGGAACTGCCAAAAAGAACGTTGGGACATAGTCTCCAGGGCGAAGAGACGCGGCTTTCGGTGCCAGGGACGAGAATTGAGAAAAATACAGAACAATAATTATTATAAATATCAAAATGCTCTCCTCAAATATGATACTAGACATACCCAGCTACATTCTAAACGAAAATTCGATATTCTCAGGCGATTTTTGTGACTTCCTGAGCCGGGCGGAACTGCCAAAAAAACGTTGGGACTTAGTCTCCAGAGCGAAAAGACGCGGTTTTCGGTGCCAGGGACGGGAATTGAGAAAAATACAGAAAAATAATTATTATAAATATCAAAATGCTCTCCTCGAATATGATACTAGACATACCCAGCTACATTCTAAACGAAAATTCGATATTCTCAGGCGATTTTGTGGCTTCCTGAGCCGGGCGGAACTGCCAAAAAAAACGTTGGGACTTAGTCTCCAGAGCGAAAAGACGCGGTTTTCGGTGCCAGGGACGGGAATTGAGAAAAATACAGAACAATAATTATTATAAATATCAAAATGCTCTCCTCGAATATGATACTAGACATACCCAGCTGCATTCTAAACGAAAATTCGATATTCTCAGGCGATTTTTGTGGCTTCCTGAGCCGGGCGGAACTGCCAAAAAGAACGTTGGGACATAGTCTCCAGGGCGAAGAGACGCGGCTTTCGGTGCCAGGGACGAGAATTGAGAAAAATACAGAACAATAATTATTATAAATATCAAAATGCTCTCCTCAAATATGATACTAGACATACCCAGCTACATTCTAAACGAAAATTCGATATTCTCAGGCGATTTTCGTGGCTTCCTGAGCCGGGCGGAACTGCCAAAAAAACGTTGGGACTTAGTCTCCAGAGCGAAACGACGCGGTTTTCGGTGCCAGGGACGGGAATTGAGAAAAATACAGAACAATAAATATTACAAATATCAAAATGCTCTCCTCGAATATGATACTAGACATACCCAGCTACATTCTAAACGAAAATTCGATATTCTCAGGCGATTTTTGTGACTTCCTGAGCCGGGCGGAACTGCCAAAAAAAACGTTAGGACTAGTCTCCAGAGCGAAAAGACGCGGTTTTCAGTGCCAGGGACGGGAATCGAGAAAAATACAGAAAAATAATTATTATAAATATCAAAATGCTCTCCTCGAATATGATACTAGACATACCCAGCTGCATTCTAAACGAAAATTCGATATGCTCAGGCGATTTTTGTGGCTTCCTGAGCCGGGCGGAACTGCCAAAAAGAACGTTGGGACATAGTCTCCAGGGCGAAGAGACGCGGCTTTCGGTGCCAGGGACGAGAATTGAGAAAATACAGAACAATAATTATTATAAATATCAAA
The DNA here is from genome assembly GCA_037355805.1 of Ixodes ricinus. Classification (NCBI taxonomy): domain Eukaryota; kingdom Metazoa; phylum Arthropoda; class Arachnida; order Ixodida; family Ixodidae; genus Ixodes; species Ixodes ricinus. Next base: position 5,897 of record JAZHYW010002677.1, read on the forward strand.
ATGCTCTCCTCAAATATGATACTAGACATACCCAGCTACATTCTAAACGAAAATTCGATATTCTCAGGCGATTTTCGTGGCTTCCTGAGCCGGGCGGAACTGCCAAAAAAAACGTTGGGACTTAGTCTCCAGGGCGAAGAGACGCGGCTTTCGGTGCCAGGGACGAGAATTTAAAAACATACAGAAAACTAAATATTGTAAATATTAAAATGCTCTCCTAGAACATGATACTAGGCATACCCAGCTACATTCTAAACGAAAATTCAATATTCTCAGGCGATTTTTGTGGCTTCCTGAGCCAGGCGGAATAGCCAAAAAACGTTCAGACATACTCTCCACAGCGATGAGACGCGCTTTTTTGTGCAAGTGATCAGATAAAAAAAACTAAAAAATAATTATTACTATTATCAAAATACCCTCCTGGAATATGATACTAGACATACCGAGATACGTGAAAGATGTAAATTCAATCTCCTTATCAATTTTTGTGGCTTTCTCAGCCAGGGGCAACTGGGCGGAAAAATGTTCTGGCATAGTTCCCAGAGCGACAGATGCGATTTTTTTGTGGGAGGGGCGAGATATAAAAAATTGCAGGAAAATAATATTTATGAATATTAAAATTTTTTGCCGGAGAATGAAAGTAGACATGCCAAGCTACATGCCACGTGGAAATTTTACCTCCTCATGCAATTTCTTCTAATTTCTTGACCTTATGAAAAAAGCACTGTATAATTTAGTCGGCAAAAAGACGACAAGTAGCCTAACTCGCACTTTTTGCCTACTGCTTTACCTTTTAACACTCTGAAGCTTCCTTGAGATTATAAATGCGAACTAGGGTGCCTTCATCTCCGCTTTAATCGGGGTGATGACATCTTTTGTAGTACCCGATGCCGACAGCACGTGCTCACAACAAGAATACAAAGAAATACCTTGAAAAAAATGGTGCCGTAGCACAAGTAAAGCGCGCTCCTACCAAAGAATAAAAAGCACAGCGCCTGCATGAGAAATATTGCACAATTGTTGGTGACATGGTCACGTGATGATAATTTACGGGGGTCACGTGACCATCGTCCGTTGCGCTACATTAACCACGTAACCACAGTGAAAGAGTGGGCCAACGGAGGCCACAAGGTCATGTGACCATGATCCACGGGGTCATAAGAACACGGTCCGTGGAGTCACGGGAACATAACGCGCGGGGCGGGGCGGGGGGGGGGGGTTCCTCTCCGCCAGGTCTCCACGCGGGAAATGATATCGCATTTAAGCCTCACAGGTTGTCCAATTGTCCAAGCTGACAGCCAACTTTTTGCCGATCACGGGCGAGTGCGGTTCTTCTTGGTGGGCGGCCAACGGAACCCCCCCCCCCCCACCACCACCCGAAAAGTACAGAGGAAGCTCCGTAGAGCTCCCAGAAGTGTGTGAGTCAGAAATTCTGTAAAGTCGTCGATTTCTTTACTAGGATTTGGGCATGGTACAGGAACCGCAAAATCTCTTATTGGTCCATAATTGCTATCGACATGTATGGCGCTAAACTGAATTCATTTGTCCTTCGAAAAGAAGGATCTTGCTACCATGGTGCAATCATCAGAAATATATATTTCATTCGTTAAAATAGTAAAGATTTGCGAAATATTTTGGGCGTGAGATCTCTGCTGACCCAACCGTGTTTTAACGCTATTGCCAGCCCTCGGTTATTAGAGAGCTTTAGACCTAGATAACTCGAAATAGAGCGTGAATTTCAAAATGCTCTCCTGGAATCAATTAAAGCTAAGGTTAATAAGGCGATCGCATTTGACTTCAAGCTCCTGTGGCGACAAGCTTTTCTTCCTGGGAGCTAAATGTCATGGCCTCGTTTTCAATGGGAGTCTATGGGATTCGGTTTGTTGATTCGGGAAGGAAATATAATGGTCGTGAGGCACTGAAATTCTTCAAATAAGCGGGCTATTAGATCAATATTATGGCCCCCCGAGTGCAATTAAATGTGTGGAGTTTTAACTGAATTACAAAAATAAAACTTTTTTCCCATTGAGTTACGCTGGGGCGCTGACGTGACTGCCGAGAGATGGCGTAAGTTGCGAGCGGCGGCATGTCCCGGATTCTTGGGGTTGAGGTTAGCGGTTATACTGCACTGGCTAAATTGCTCATCTACAGCTGAGACACCAGACGCCCACTGAAGCAGACTAACTTCGGGCTTTATAAACATACACACAACAATTTGCTTATGCTGAGTAGAAACCTTAACATGTCGCAAAGACTCTTCAGTTAAAAAGCAGTGGATAAAGTCATAGATACAGACGATATGACTAATGTGACAACATGGGTGGCAATCTCCTTCCAAGCAGCGATCATGTGTATATTTGATACAGTTAAAAAAAGTGAGCTGAGTTATTATTAATATTGAGACTTGCGTGTCTGTTCTTCCCTTGTGTGTGTTTTTTTCTCTCTCAATTCATGGGTTGTATAAATGCAGAACTGCATTCCAACGGACGCCTAGCCATATTCCGTGCTGCCTGAAGGCGTGTCCTTGGAATGGACTTGTAAGGCGACAGAGTTAACCATCTGCCAAACATCTCCGCAGGCGACACGCGTCAACACGTTATTTAGCAGGCCGCAGACTTTCCGGTTTTAACCGAAAAGAAAACCTATAAAGATTTGTCAATTTATAAACGATACAAAATCGGCGTTAACTGAAAATGCCCGACAAAGAACCGTTGGTGTCAAAAATGCAAAATCAATTAAAACCAAAAACATCGATTTCTGAAAATTTTGTTTCAGCTAGCAAGGACTGTTTTTGTTGAAGCCCTTCCCCTCTTAGGAAACTCTTGGTTTCTTATTAGATACTTTCACCGATAATCAACGTGTTTAGAATTCGTTTGAAAGTAATCACCCAAACACAAACAGTGAAAAACCATTCGCCGATATGTCTTTAAGAATGAACACCGGAATGTCTACGGCTCAGGTATGAGTCAACCCCACATTACGTTCCATGACTTCACTCTGTGCATCTGTGCATTCTCCGTGTCGTCACAATAAAAACACCCAAGAGCGGATGACGAGGAGACGCGTCGTAAAAACCCGTTAATTCCGCATTCATCTATTCAATAATTTATTTCGTCTGAAAGGGGATCTTCTTTTAGCTACCACAATTATCTAAAATTTTCTGAATTCCCGGCCTTTAGCCTTTCCGGTATTCTATTCAGTAAAGCGAAATTTAGAATAGTTATTGTGAAATCGGCAAATTAAAATGATGCCAAAACCAACATTCAAATATATCCGCGTTTTTCAGTTTTGTGATCATCAGTGGCAGACAGACTTGCAAATCGAGCAGGAGGAGCGAGCTTACAAAGCATTCATTTGACACAATAAAACTGCTTGTAATCAGTTGAGAACAAACTCTAAAGTTCAAAGAGGTGAACCCCTGCCTGCCATTGGCGTCACTTTTTCACTGTTGCCAGTAGAGACTTTCAGCTTGAAAATTATGCTAAGGAACAAAATTTTAAATCCAAAAACTTTACGAAAAAAATACTTTGACGTAATAATTCGGGTTACTAGTTCACCCATGTTGTTATGGTTCGTTCTGATCACTTTTCAGGCAGATTAGAGACATTACATATATTGGTGGGAGGGAGGGGGGCCAGGGTTAGGAAAAGATGCCAAATACGCTAGAAAGCATTATGTACTCAGGAGTCAGGACAAACTCACGAGAATTTCAATATTGGAATGTTGGAACACAAAGTTAAAAACAAAGAAAAATGTAGTTTTAGAGAAGAAACAAGTCATCCGGGTTCACAATGGTGACAATGGAGAATGGGAAACTGTTCCAGTCTGATGGCTTGAGGAAGAAATGCTCGATTTAAACGCGTTAGTAAAACCAGATATTTGTTTGACAGTGCAACGGGGGTAAACGCGAAAGATGTTCGGTCCGGGGGGGTGGGGAGTGATAACAATGGGTTTTGGTAATGTGATGGTAGATTTTATGAAAGGCAGAGCTGACAGACTTTCCTGCGAAGCTGCGGGAAGGACTTGGTTAGTTTACTTTTTTTTTTTTTTTTGCGCTAAGACACAGAAAGAAAGATCCCAAGTGAATAAAACTAAACAAGTAGTTTTGTTCTGAACTGCTCCCAGGTCATTGATGAGGCAAAGTTAATGGGGATTTCAGGTAGTTTTTCCATATGTTAATTTAGGTCTGACGTGCGAGTCATATGTCGGCTTACGGACAAGGGGTCCAGCATTTCTAAAGTTACATCTGATTAGTCCTCGAGTTCTAGATGAGTGGGCAGTGATGGAATTTGATGTGCATATTTCAGAAAAGGCCTGATGTTAGTCTTGCATCAATATCTTTATTAACAGAAACTGTCGCAATCAAATCAAAGACTAGAAACTATTGAAAAAAAGAGTGGATTTTGTTCTTAGTATAGTGGATTCGTTTGCATTTAGACTTGTTTAACGACATCATCCACTCTTTGCACAATTTTGCACACGTCACTTTGTTATAAATGACACAGACGTCGGCGAGAAGTCCTTTTTTTTTAAATTGTACTAGAAAAGTCTTTTATATATATTAAAAAGAGTGGTGGCCCAACGAAAGAGTCCCCGGGGGGCGCCAGAAGATAGATTTGTTAGGGAAGATTCATGATCATTAATGGACGTCAGCTGTACGGGTGAAGACTGTCTCAATCATCCACGCAAATGTTAATTGGTCAAGACAGAGAGATGATAGCTTAAAAAGAATCTCCTTGATGAGGGGCATACTTGAATGCTTTAGAAAAATCAAGAAAAACTTCTCCAGTTTGGAGATGACATTCAAGATTAGTGTGCAGATATTCGATAAAATCCGAAGAGCTGCGTTTTACAGGAATGTTCCTTTTGAAAACAATGCTGCTGTTTAAAAAGGGAATTACATGATAGGCGACTCATGATATCGGGGTAGAGTATATATGTTTAAGCAGTTCGCCTAAAATATAAGTTATAGAAATTGAGCAATAATTACAAACAAAATAGAGACTACCCCCTTTAATAACTGCAATAACCCTGCAAACCTTCTATAGTACTATAGAAGGCGGCGTTCAGAGAGAGTTTGATCTATAGAGCAAAATATAACTGTATATTTTATTTTGCAACTTATATATTTCTGCAGAGCGTAACGTCATTTTTGTTTTGTTCTTTTGTTGTTGTTGTATCGTATGTTTTGTAGAATTGTGACGCTAACAACTGTGCGCTATCCTATATAGATGTATCGCCGTCACGCTCAACGTATAGCTGCGGCTTGGGAGCCAAGAGTAGCTTTGCGTCACACGTACAGGGCGCAAAACAGTTACCACAAAACATTGGTCACCATTTTTTTTCTTTTTAAGGGGGGGGGGGTCTTGATACATAGCAAGGTCGGCGAAAAGACGCCCATATCGTGTTCGTGCTTACTCCATCGTTCATTGTACTTTCATGGAACAAAATATTCCAAGATTTGTTCATTCGAAAGAAAGAAAGAGAGAGAGAAAAGAAGAAAGAAAGGGAGCGATGTTTGATGTTTTTTCCTTTGAGCGTACATGCCAGGCGTTGCAACGAAAAAGCGCTCGATTGGAAGTTCATGAGAAGAGAGGTGTCTGCATCGGGTCCTGCATTGCCCTGTCCTCAGCGATCTCTATCTAGCGCACCACGACAGGAAGTTAAAAGAATCATTAGACACCTCAAAGTATTACGAGTGTTCCGGTACGTAGACGATTATTTAATTGTTCTACATTCCGACGATCGCAACTTCACCAGCATGGTTGCCGACGTCCTCGACAGGTTTAAAGTCGGCATGAGTCCTTTGGAAATCACTCATGAACTTCCAATCGAGCGCTCTTTAAGATTCCTGGATCTTCGACTCTTCATGCTACCCCATCATTTATGCTGGTCGTATGAGCCCAGGGGAAAAAAACCGCTATTACCATTCAACTCGGCCCATTCAAAACTTGTAAAAAGAAGTATCGTACGGTTATCCTACACCCACCTCTCTTTAGCTCCAGATCCCTGCAACACGACGAATATGCCCTCTCCATGAGTGACTAACTGTGCATCTTGCACCCCCCTCTTCAATTATGCATGTCCACGGCATTTTCCCAGGGCACTCGACGCTAGCAGGTCATTCTTAGTACGAGAGTGATTGAAAAAAATAATCTCCACTCTGAGTGTAGAGATTATTTTAATCTTAACGTTTCCACACCAAGCCTCTCGTGAGTCATTGCGTAGGCAGAGCCTGGACTGATTTACAAACTATTTGTCAAATCATACACTCGTCTATCCAAAATCATCAGTTCACGTGCACGCTGAATCTCGTCATCAGTCGGGGACGCGGACGGACGTCCGGCTCCTTCTGCATCAAAGGAGTCGCTGATACACGTCCTATCTCTTTCGCGGTCACCGGACGAGTCTCTCTCCCGAAAGCGGGAAACCTAGAGGGAAAACCTCTTAGCCTGTCAACAGTGATCCGCATCCGAGCGGGAGAACGGAAAGAGGTCCTCTCGGGAAAGGGTGAGAGGGGGGCCCTCCGAGACAGGGGACCCTCCTCTTCACGAACAGGTCGGAGCTCACGGCGAAGGAAGACAAGTGTTTTGACCCACGGCCGTTATCACAGACATCGGGGAACGAATACCACAGGAATCCCCACAAAGTATACCGCCTAGTTTTTACTTCAGCATCTGCTCTCCTGGCTGCAATCTTCAGCAATAAAAACAAATGTTGTAATGTGCAGCGGATGAACTAGGTAGCCCTAAAATAACTGAAGCTGTGTTACACAGACCGTTGAACTGACGAGGTTTCACCCTTTTTTTTTTATGAGCTTTCCGCTCGTGCACAAACATTTTAAACTTGCGGTTTCCCGTAGTGAAAAGTCACAACTGAAGGTTTTGGTTTTGTTTCTGCATAGAGGATGATAGAAGCGAGGGAGTAGCATGTAGTATACGGTTTCCTTCCATACTCCTTCATTCCCCATTATAAGAGAAACCAAGCTAGTGCCTCGTGGTTGCATAGTATTCCTCTATTGAGTCAATGGTTGTCACTGAGTGTTTCCTGTCGCAATACTTTCGATTACTGTGCCGGAACGCGTCTTCGACCGATGAATGAATGACTTCGCAGAAGCAGGTGCGTCATCTCAGGTGTTCAATCCTGGCCGTTGGTGCAAGAAGTGCCGACAAAAAGGAGGTTAGAAGATAGGTGGAAAAAATCTAGAGAAGTGTGATAATTAAAAAAAAACAAAGATTACACGTGTTATATCGTTCCGGTGTTATTTTATCTGAGTTTCTCAATTTGGTTGTGCAGATGGTCGGAGCTTATGATGTACGTATGCGAGAAATGAAATGACGCTCGACGTCGGCAGGTGGTTGAAAGCTTCAATAGCGTCTGCCCAACCGGAAAGGTACACATGCAAGGTTTGATTTCAACAAAGCCTCCGGACGACGACCGTCCACTTCCGTTATTTATGCCCGAGTATTTCAGTTTTATTATTAACAAAATGAAAGCGACGTTGCAGCTGGATCGCATCGCAGCTCGTGTGCTTTGTACTGCGCATTCAGAAGCGGATTCCCGCTCGAGAAAGGACAAGCGCAGTCGAGCATGTCTTCTGACTTCGGCAGGGACCTCTATGACATCCTCCCGCAGCGTGACCCCCGCACCAAGGGGTGGATGCTGGTCGGCAACAAGACCTTCCTGGTCACACTAGTCACCGGCTATGTGTACCTAGTCAAATTAGCAGGACCCAGGTTCATGAAAGGACGCCAGCCGTACGAAGGCCTCAAGCCGTTCATCCTCCTTCATAACCTGTTCTTGGTCGTCGCCAATGCCTACTTCGCCGTCAACTTCTTATCCAGGTCCTACCTGGGAGGTGGTTACAACATCGTTTGCCAGGGCATCGACTTCGAGGCTAGAGACAAGGTCACGATGGAGTACCTGGAACTTTGCTGGTGGAGCCGCTGGGTGAGAATGGCCGACCTCCTGGACACCATCTTCTTTGTGCTTCGAAAGAAGGACTCGCACGTGTCCTTCCTTCACGTGTTCCACCACGTCGCAGTGCTTTTCGGCGGCTGGTATGCTCTCGCCTACGGTGCAGATGGACAGCCTGCCTTAGGAATTTGCATCAACTGTTTCGTTCACGTCGTCATGCACTCGTACTACTTCGTGTCTCTTCTGGGTCCCGCTTTTCGCCCGTACCTCTGGTGGAAGCGCCACTTGACGCAGCTCCAACTGCTGCAATTCGCCATCATGTTCGTCCACGGCATGATTCCGGTTTTCGTCGACTGCGGCTATCCCAGGTTCCACGTGGTGCTTGGAATTTTTCAGCTGGTCGTCATTACCGTTTCATTCTTGCATTTTTACGCGAATGCCTATCTGAGACGAAGCGGTCTCAGCGATAAAGCCCAGTGATTAATTTGTTGTATGTTCGCTTGTTGCTGAAAAATGTACTGAAACACGTTATTCGCGCTTATAAAACAAGAAAGTGGCGAAGAAATTTAATCGGAATGCAAATAAATTTTGTAGTAATGGTAGCTAGTGCGTGATTTAAGTTATATGGCATAAAATACAACAAAACCTACAGAGGGAACTGCCCGAAGTGAAGTCAAACATTATTTTTGGTTGAGTAGAACAAGATCCGCAACCTTTCTCGGACATAATATAGCGGATATATATGAGTCACCTTAAAGATTTAATATCTGTGTCGCCAGAACATGTTTATGAGCTAGAGTTTATGCGAAAAGTGTTACGCTCAATTGTAACGAAAACTCGTTGCACGCAGGCCAAGGCAACATAAAGCATATATAGATCCCAGCCCGCAATGCATAATTGTACAACACATAAGTGTAGAAAGCATAGAAAAGCTATACTTTGTCATAATTAGCAAGATTTACCAAGCGGTACAGCGGAATCGAACCCCGGACCGTGCGATCCGGGATCCTGGGAAAGAAGTGCCATCCCTGTATGGCCGCCTTTTTGGTTCATGGAATGAGTAGTCTCTTATTGACCTCTCCATTCTTTGTGAGCTTGAATGGCGATATTTGGTTACACACAAACCGGCGGAACAAGCGCAAATCTACGCACCGCCACCAGATAATGCGTCAGTGCTTGGCGACAGTGAAAAATAAATTTCCCGTCTTTACAGACGTAAGAACAACAATACCGTTGTAAGAAATATGTAGAGGTAAGCATGATTGATATGGTGATCACATACACAGTGCCAAAGACGCTTATTTCGGCCAGGAACGCTTCCAGTATAGGATTATGCTTCATAGCGGTCTTGCTGGATTTGGTCGTTTGTATGTTGCTTGCCATTTGTGTCCGGCTAAGAGGCAGGGATGGCAATTGCGCTACTTTCCCAGGATCCAGTGACTTTAGGTGCGAGCGCGTGCAGAAGCTATTTGGGCGTGCTCAGAGGTTTCAGCGTCCCTGTCAAGCACGTACGCTCGTGCAGTGTAAGGATCCCTCAGGCCAAAAGGCTCGTTCTTGTAGCTTCGGCTTCGCCCCCTGAGAATACAGGACACTCCCCGTGAATACATAGGAAAATACGTCAACGAAGAATTGCGGAAACACGCGTAACGGCGGCAGCAGTGCCGTGTTCGTATCCGCGACCCCCGTCAACCGCACCGCATTCCGAGGCGTCGCCTGGTCGCGTGCTCTGGCGGCGAGATGAGGGCGGTGGGGAGAGGCGTCGCTAAATAAACCACTCCACCAGGGGTGGTTTAGGACGCGGCAGTCGCTCTGTCTAATCCAAATGAGGAGAGTGTCCTATATTCCCCGAGTAAAGCATTTGCTTAAAGTGAATGGAAGTATAGACCTATTTCACAAAGGCGCTGCCACTTTAAAATGCAATCACTTCCAGTATGGGCGAAAATTTGTTTTGCTGTCGCCACGCCGATAGAATGCATTTAGGATATAAGCGTAACCGTCACCCATTCTCGTTTTGTCTCCCCTTTATTAATGCGAAAGCATTAACTGTCCCATGGAGTGAACTGACGTCATCACCTTTTGAAGCCGCGCCAAACGGCACCTTCCCCTGTGCCAATGGAGCGAAGCCTGTCGTCTGGTAGCAGAAATCTGATGGATAGGCTCCCATTGGCTGGCGCGCGTCATAGTTTCAAGAAAGGAGGCTCCGAATCGCCCTCGCGCGACGTAGTTCCAGGAAACTCCACCAGAGAAGCCCTCTCCATGGCGGCGCACCGCGCGCAGCAGCCCGGCCGCCGGTGAGAGGTGCGGGCCTGGCCGCAGAGCTCGCACGGGCAAACTCCGGAGAAACTGCACGGCCGAGCTCAGCGCGGCGCGGCCGCCTCACGAGAGCGCGAGCTCGGCCGTCGGCCGCTCTCGGCAGTAGCGAAACGTGGCCGTCCACGCCAGTACGCCGCAGACGAACTATACTTCGTTTCAGCTTGGGTCCAGACGCAGCCGATGCTACAAGCGCGAGCTCCGGGCTTCCAGCGTCCCTGCCAAGCACGTGCGCTCGTGCAGTACAGGCACTGTTCAGGGCCACACGCTCGTGCTTGTAGCATCGGCTGCGTCTGGACCCAAGCTGAAACGAAGTATAAGGAAGCGAAGAACGACACTCGTGCTTTTGCATTCAAACTTATAAGAAGTACTTATACTTCGTCCCACCTTAGTATGGACTATTGTTAGCCGCGCGTGCTAAAAGCGCGAGCTAATCGCTGTGAATGAAGCCGCGGCGGCTGCACGAGCGCTCGTGCTGCAAGTGCTCTAGTCAAGGCAGTCAAGGCTGTCCGCTCGCGCTAGCACAGCCTTCGCGGTTAGTCCATGCTAGGGTGAGACGAAGTATAGGTGTCCTCGGACATTACTTTTTATATTTGCAGTTTGAAGTGTTTTACTATTTTTTCGTCGCCCATACCGATATGACTACCAGGTGGCTGGGACGAGAGTAAGCGCAAAAGGCCTATAGGAGGGAGCGAAAGCGAGCGCAAGCAGCTGGACTACGCTGACTCCGGGAGCCAGCGGCAACTGTCGGCGAGCGTAGCTTACTTACAAATGATGAGCCGTAGCTCCCCACGCAATCTCACGACGTCGTGGGTTCTGAATAAGTTTAAACGTGCCTCGATTATTCTTATAAATCCGGGAATGTATGAGTGCGTCATGAGTGCTATGCATGCGAAACCACTCATAGCATCCCGTAATTAGGCATAACAAATCCTACCACACGCATAGTGCATGCACGACACATTCTGTGACCTTCGGGTTTATCAGAATAATTGAGACAAACTATTTATTTTTTATCTGGGTCACTCTGAAGAAATGAATCGGTATTAAACGACACTTACGTATCTTAAGGCCATATGTTTATTTCCAATACAGGTCACGTTTTCGACACAAGAACAAAGAACCGCTGATGACTGCTGCCTGTCCTAGCAAACAGAAGGGTAGAAAAAAAGCTCGCAGCCAGAGGCATGCGCACTAGTTGGATAATTTACAACCTTCTACGTTAAGAGCCGACGAATAAGTCGGACTCGACAGATGCTGCTTTTATTCAAAACAAATGTTCAGTCCATGTTTGAGGAGCAGTTAATTGTTTTCAAAATCAACATTAGGTGTCTGGGCCGTCAGGAAAACACGCGACAAGTGAAACAGCGGTTGAAAGCAGCCTCCGGCGTCACTCGCTGGCGGTAGCCACTGTAGAATGATCCAAGGTGCCGCACCGAGCAAGGCAGAAGTAAGCGGACGATGCCGCGAAAAGCACGAGCTGTACAGGTGTACAGAAATAGAATGCATTGTGCGCGACTCCTTTGTCAAGAACTGCTTTGCTGTTAGTCATTGCTGTGCGCCATATCCCAGCTATGCCGCGCACAAATGACTTGTGTGCGGTAGTCGGTGACCGGTTCATGCAGCAGACAAAGCCCGAGGAAAGGCAAGGAGCGTATGCTGGAGAGGCGGATTTGTGAATCAGGGTAGGGGGGAGACGGTTTGGCAAAAATATCTAGCGTCTCAAACAAATTTAACGTTAAAGAAGGAGTTGACGTCACAGACGAAGGGAATCGCAATTTCGCCAAGCGTTCTTTCATAGCAAAAAATAAATAGAATGTGCCTTTTTTACATAAAACATGTTCTTAGGGGCCCGAGGTGGCCGGGAGAGGAGGGTGAGGGGTTCTTTTCTTCTAAATCTTCTACTGTGCTGGATGCCGAGCTTTCATTGCTTTCTTAACATGGTAACCGGCTATGGTTATCTCTGTTTTTCAAGCAGAGATCAGTGCATCGCACTGGTTGACGGAGAGGGGACAATTTGTTTTTATTTTTAACGGCCTTAAGGCGACTAAAAGGATGGCATTCGTTCCACGATATGGATTTCTGCAACGGTCTGCGTCGACACCCGTAGCGGGAACACGCGAGACACGTGTCACAAGCGAGCGCGACAGTTCAGTTCCACTACGTTTTTTGTTTATTTATTTTGCGAATGCAAAATGACGCACATGCCTCATGAACTTGCGCACATGCCGCTATGTGCACAAATAAAACGCATCAATAGGTTTCCGATGGCAGGGGAAAACTGAACATTCTCCAATCGCCGCAGAGACGGCGTTGTTTAGGCCAAATCTGTTGGTAGCTGTAATAGTGTGGCGATCATGTTATCAGCGCGTACAAGTTGCCGAGGGAACGTGCCAGCTTGTGACCTCAAGTCGGTTATGACTTATATAAATGTACGAAACTCGTTAATAAACGCGGCTTGTTCGTTGGCACGCCATCGTGTGAAATCTGTACCCATTTAGCAAAACCTACCTCGAAATAAGAAAAAAAATATATATATATTAGGTTGATTTTACCTCAAATCGTGCAGGCAAAAAGGGTCGAATTTTTAATTTCGCTGAAAAAAGTATATCTTGTGGCGTCGTCATTAAAAACGCAGTAGCCATAAACCGCAAGTTCGTCGGATGTTTTGTTCTCGACTTACGAATTCTAAAAGAGGCCGCGGCGGAAAGCAGTGTTTTTCACATCCGGATGTTTTGCTCGATCTCCCGCCGTGGATTTTCAGTCCACATTATATTAACTTTTTTAAGCACTCTGTGAGCACAGCTAAAAGGCTCCAATACCATGAAATAATTTTAGGCGTTTTGCTTTTTTTCTGTAAAAATGTCAAAAACGCCCCCTCGGTTAATTGTTGACGAACTTTGACAATTAAATACTGGCGATCTACTTGGGTAACATCGATATTTTTTATGTCTATGGAGATCCCAAAACACGCTCTTTATATATATTATAAAATGACCCAGCTGTATTAAATTCCCTTTGCAGTACGTTTACGTTAATGTTATGCTAAAACCAAAAAGTACCAATTTTGAAATCGATTTTCTCAAGAAATCTATTTTTTATTTATTTTTTATTTTTATTAAAATGTAGATATGATAGTTGTCTACGAGAAAAGCAAGTCAAGAAAGTGTGTATTTTGTTTGTATGTTCTTTATTTAAGCATCAATATCGTAGAAAAACGTGTTTTTACGGCTCGAAACGGACTTGCGAATTGCGCGTCTTCACAAACTTAGAAATATTTTTGCCTTTTTTCAACGTTCCCACATAAAGATGAAACACAGTAGTTCCACCCTTTTACATTTACTGATAATTTAAATTTTATTATAGGAGGCAAGCTACATTGGAGGAGTTCAAAAAGATAAAGCAACACTTCTTAACCGACCAGCAGGCGTCGTAAATTCTTAATGTTTAGAAATCGGCAGATGTCGTGTTGATTCGGGGCCCTCATCGGCTTATATGAACTTCCCGCCCTTTCGGAACCAGCAGATGACCACGACCTTTCGCGCTCCTTGTGTTGGATAGGACGGCCCGTGACGGTAAAGCGAGCAGCGGACCCTGTGTCACGAGGAGTGAAATGGTACGAATGTGTCGTTGACGCGGCGAACAGCAACGGCCACGCAGGAGTCAGTCAGTCAGAGTATTGCAGAAGGCAAAGCAAAGGAACTGTTGCCTGGGAGGATGAGCACAGCACGGCCTTACAATATCGGCTGTCAACAACAGTTCTGGCGGCCAAAACAACGCCGCGTGCGCGCTAAAACCGGAGGCGCGGGACAACAATCCCGCAGACGCACACATGAAGATGGGCGGTTCCGTTAGGGATGTGGGGAAATTTTGAATCCAGCCATCCGTGCACGCATGAAACGATACCGCGTTTTCGCCCAAGCTTCGAGCGCCCTATCCTTGAAACGGCCGTGCTCTAGCTCTCTCCGCGGGGATCCGATAGTACCGAAGGGTTATCTCTTTTGGAAACAGCAAAGCCCGGAGACTGACATTAAAAACAAGCGTGTTGGTAACTATACTTGTGTTTATTCTGTCCGGAGACT
>JAZHYW010002678.1:0-11979 GCA_037355805.1 Ixodes ricinus
ACACACAAAAAAGTACACATTTTTGTTTTGCTTTTTGTATATTTGACCCCGCTAAAACAAAACGTCAAGGTTTTTTTTTCTTTTCTTTGTGTTGTCAGTCCGGCACTTATTGCTCTCGCGAACACTGTCTGTAAGCGAACATTGATAAGCAGAGAACAGGACAGGAAACGAACTACAAGCTGGATGACCTCTCAAAATGCCAACAAAGTGTCCCCCAACGTTGAGTGCCTTTCTGAACGCAACCTACTTGAAGAAGGTGCGACCACTGCCGTGGCTATTATGTGGGTTCTCTTTGTTATCCATTCACTCATATCCGTGTCCCAAGTTCGTTTATAGTGAACTCCCCATATAGGGAATATGGATTGTAGTTAAACGATGCGTCTAAGGTGCGCCGCAGGACGTGATATTCAGCGATGTCACTATTGGCGAAGCGCTCTGACCCGTTTGTCACCCCCACACCTCGGTGTTTACCCAACACAAGGCCTGTGCACATGCCCACAGGCCTTGTGGGCATGTTCATGTCATTTTTTTAATAGAGCGCGGGGCACAGTGTAATGAAAAAATACCAACAATTAGTGAAGTGACGTTAAGTGCCGGATCTCTCCCGAAAGCAGTCGTCAGAGGATGCGAGCTTGACCCACTTGGGCTTTTGTGCTGAGCTGGGCACCGTGCATGCTGCATTGTTCATGCAGGCCGGAGTGGTAACAAAAGAGCCCCTCCTCCCCCTCACCGGAGAACACGAACTCCAGCCGAACGCTGACGCCGCGTTCGGTTAAGTCAGCCGAGCGCTGAGCCATTGTATTTGTTGTCCCCATCCATCTAGTTCTAAAGTTAACCGCTTGGGGCGCCACGGTCTGATCTCCTCCCCAATAGCTAAAGCGACCTCTTTCTTGTTGTCCCAGAAATGTTTTGTAACATCTATCAGTGATATTGCCACTGCGCGTTGCCCAGCGAGCGCGTGGCCGAATGGTTACCGCGCTTGGCTCTCGCGCGGAGGCTCCGGGTTCGATACCAGGGAGCGGACTTCTCTTTTATTTATTCTTTCAACTTGACATTCTCGTAAGTTCGAGAACCTTGTCGTCTGATCGAGTTACGAATGTTCTACGCGCCGAACTTTCTACGCCGAATGTTCCAGAAACACACGCGGGTACAAAAGGTGCTCCGAGTGGCGGTCCGGAGTCAGTCTCGCCCCAGCGGTCGATCCTGCTGTTTCGCCGACATCGACGCCTGCGACGCTAGCCTTTGTCTATTTTGTTTTGGGCACAAGTTCGCCCCATTAAACTTTTAGTTTGTTCAGTTATTCGCCACCTCATCATTTGCCATTCGTGACAATATTTTGCTCCTTATAGTCGGACTGCATAAAATAGCCCTACGATACTTTTTTTCCCGTTTTGTGTTGTTGCGTGCTAATAAACCATTCTGGTAACCCAGATTTGCGCAGCTGTATAATTGTCGTTGTCACTGACGTCGATACAAATTACGCAATGCGGAAGTATCTTCAAAAGTAATTGAATTACATTTCTAAGTATTTGTACTCTACTCAAGATACTTTACAGTGAAAGTAACTTGAGTAGTATTTTAAATACTTTATGAAGCAGGTATTTAGTAACTTAACTTAAATACTTTTATCGAGTATTTTGTCCAACACTGGGTGGAAGCAACAGGTTGTATACCCCTCCTCCCCCTCTCCCCCTCCCCCGGCTAATCTAAATCCCGGCCCGAGCGTGCGTTTATCTAAAGGGTTCCGACTTCGCCCAGCCGAAGATCCACCGAGGCCCGAGCGGGCGAGGCCCGGCCAACAGCAGAACATCACCGCCGCTTTCACTACTGATAATTTAAGGTACACAGATGGACTGAACGGAGGCAAAGCCTGGATGCGTGATTTGTTGCCTCTAGAAATTCGATTAGGACCTTAAGTATGTCAGTCCTTTTCATCCGGGAGCCCAGCGGGAAGAGTAGAGCGTAGCAATGTCCTGGGGACACGTGAAGCGACCTCAATGTGTTAGTGAACGTAGGTCGTCCTGTACCTAGCGCGTGGAAGTCCCAGATTATGTGTTGCCTATCTTCGGTCGAGTCGAATGAATTGCATTGTGGGGATTTACGTTTTCCGATGATATGGAATGGCTTGTTAGTAGACGCGCGTTGTATGGAATGGACAGAAATGATGAGATCGGGATCCAGGCGGGCTTCTGTGGCCAGCGAATCTGCTCTTTCATTTGAGGTATACGCAAATACGATGGAATCCATTGGAATTGTATAGGCTCATTGCACTGACGTCACATCGCATACTTTTGAACACCATGTAAAAGGAGGAGAGGGAAGCTGCTTTTGTAAGAATTTCGAGTGACAGGTTAATCTTCTGTAATCTTCTGGGAGGAGAATAGCGACGCCTTTGCAAATCCGAGAGGCACAAAGGAGGAGCCTGATAAGAGGGGAGCTCCTTCTTCCCCTTTTCTCCGGAGGGCATCGGAAATGACGTCATGTGCAAGCCACGTATAGGGGATTCCTTGTCTGCAGCACATATATTGTCAGATGTGCAATTGACTTGGCCAGTGGACAGTCTTTATAGAAAAGGGTGAGTTGTTGTAAGGCACAACGAGAGCTTGTGAAGGCTGCGATTTTGGGCGATTGCTCATGTTACAATGTGTACAAGAGATGGCTAGCAAAATGGCAGTGAGCTCTGCAGTAGTGGAGTCGAGGCAGATGTCAATGCGTCCTTCTTCGTGAAGTCTAATGTTTGGCATTAGATAGGCTACTGTCAACGTATTGTCTTTAATGCTTCCTCAGTATAAATATGTGTCATGGAGACGTAAGTATTCTTAATCGTTTCATGTACGAGTCATCGCGCCACTACTCCGGCAATAATAAATATATATATATATATATATATATATATATATATATATATATATATATACATATTTTTTTGTGTATTTTTTTGCATTTGAATCAGTTTTATTACGTGAGACCTGAAGCTCACATTCGTTTTGATAAGGGAGAAGCGTGGCCGCGTACATCTGGTGGGTAGCCGATTGTTTGGCAGAATGTATTTGTGGCCTCTCCAATCTGAGAATGCTGTCGTGCCAGAAGGTTTTGAAATAGCAGGTTCGAAGACGAAGCTTCTAATAGACGATGGGTATGTCTTGCGAAATTGGCTAGCTACCAACAGGGGTACCGATAGAGTAACCAAAGGGTCATCTCGACAGCGGCGCCGATCTCAAAGGAGACGTCACAACCTAGTAGCGCGGTCCCCACATCTCCGCGGCAATATAGACGACGTTAAGGGCCACATTACCGCGGGTCGGTTCGATAAATTACCTCTGTCGATGCCAATGATCGACCACCTTGTCTGACTCTCTCGAATATAGCGGAGGAGAAGACACACGTATAAGAGTACGGACAGAGTCCAAGAGCATTTAATAAAACACTCTCAAGATGAACTACTATACGTCCCTATCCAAAATGCCCCCTCCGCCGGCAAGGTAAGAAAAGGTCAAACTGGGCTGGCAACATGTCGTTAAGTGCTCCGCCGCTCCTTGGTGCCTGCCTTTAATTTGTTATTGTTCGTGTTACACGCGACTAATTACTACAACCGCTGCTTCAGTCCTCACCAAGGACTTGCTACAACTCTTGTACTGCATGCCAACCGTGTCCGTGCTGCCTACGGGACCACTCCGCATCCGTCAACCTGGCCGTCTCGTCGCTAAGCCTTTCGACCAGCATGGCACCCGCCATGCCAGCTCGTGCCTGCCTGGCTGCTCCTGCTTGTGCTCTCCGGTGATGTCAGCCCGAATCCTGGACCACCCACGCGACCTGTATGTCGCCGTTGTGTGCGTGCTGTGTATGACCACGTTGCTGCGCTTCAGTGTGACGGCTGTGATTGCTGGCTGCACCGGTCGTGCGAGGGGGTCTGCCTCGGCACGTATCGCCGCCTTTTCGTGTCGTCCTCGCCTTGGTGCGCGCCATGCCAACTCCTAGCATTTCATGAGTCGCTTTTCGCCGGAGATTGTCCGACCTCTGCAGCGCCACCGGCAAGTCACCTACCCCTGGCCCCTCCTAACTCCACTGTTCCCCAGCGCTCGGTTCCTATAGCAGTCCTATATCTGGTTCTCGAACGCACGATCTATCCGGAACAAGATACCCGAACTGCAGACAACGATGGCATCAATGCCCAACACGATCTTCGCCCTCTGTGAGACTTGGCTGGATGCATCAAATCATGACGGGCAACTCGACGCGCTTGGCCAGTATACTGTGTTCCGCAGGAATCGCTCCACCTCCCGTGGTGGTGGTTTGCTCGTAGCGGTACCAAGCTCGCTGTTGTGCCGGCGGCGCCAGGAGTTTGAAATGGAAAGCCTGGAATCGCTTTTGATCGAGGTCCCCATCAAGCACCAGAGATACCTAGTGGTCTGCGCCTACTGCCCGCCTGGCCGGCGTGCCGAATCCTACAGCCTCCTCCACTCGTCGATTGAACGTGTCATGTCCTTGCAAGGCACTTTCCGCAACGTTTACATTCTTGGAGACTTTAACGCCCAGATCGATTGGAGTGACCCCCTCACCCCAGTCCCACAGGACCCTGCATCGGACTCTTTGCTTGAGACTATCGAGTCGTCTGGCTTTATTCAACTGTGCACCGAGCCTACCTACACCTCCCCTGCTGGTGGTACTTCCTTACCTCGACCTCTGCTTCACATTGGACCCCACACTCGTCCGGGAGCCATGACACCATTGGGCCCCACAGTCGTCCATGACAGCTGGCCTAAGTTCGTCTGACCACTGTGCTCATTCACCTGACCACGTCCGCATTCATCCCGACATCGCGGCCCCCATGCCAGGCTCGTTCAATCCTATACGAACTTTAGACTTCTGGTCACCTACAGCGACTTGTTGCCATCACCCCGTGGGATATTGTGCTATCTGAGCCAAACATCAACGACATGTATGACCTCTTCACCACTCTAATGTGCTCCCTGGCGTCCGACACTGTTCTGGTAAACGCCTACGTCACAAGCACAACGCTCCATGGATTACACGCGACCTCATTGCCATGTGCAGGTCAAAGGACAAGCTGTTTCGCCATGCCAAAAAGAGTCACTCCCGGGATGACAACATAGCTGCCAAGCAACTGCAGCGGGAAGTCAAGAAGCAGATTCGTATGGCCCATCGGTGCTTTGTTGAGGACATCGCCAGCAGAGCGGTTAAGGAGCCAAAGCTTTTCTGGGCTTACGTCAATTCCCAGCGAAAGCAGTCCAAGTGTCCGTAATTTCTTCTCAGTGGTGAAGCAGTCTCTTCTCCGCCTTTCCTTTCAGAAGCATTTAGCCTTCACTTCTCTTCGGTGTGGACAGCTACTCCTGACCCATCCTGTACCGTCCTCGGACCTGCCGACGACGATGTTTCGCCAACGGTACCGCTCTCACCCATCCTGCGCACCCTGAAAATAACCGTTGACGATGTCCTAGAGGCCGTCTTCCTCATCAATGCATTCCGAAGTCCTGGTCCCCATGGCATCATTCCTTTGATATTCAAATCTTCTTTTCTCTATCTGGCCCACTTCTTCTGTTCTATGTCCCAAAAAATTCTGGACTCCAGTATGACACTCGATGCCTGAAAGATTGCCTGCACCACACCGGTTCACAAGGGTCACGGTGCCCGTGCAGACCTGTTTTCATAATATTGGCCCATTGCCTCCACTTCAATTGTCTGCCGCACCTTTGAGCGCATCCTGAACACAAAGCCCCATGTCCATCTCGAGGATCATGGACTTTTGTCCCCAGCCCAGCATGGTTTTAGCCACAACCGCAGTTGTGAGACTTCTCTCGGGACCCTCGTCCATGCTGTCAGTGCCCATCTCGATCAACGTGTTCCAAGCGAACTCGTACAGCTCGACTTGTCAAGGGCTTTTGACCACCTGCCTCACACCGCTCTACTTGGTAGCTTCGAGCTTAAGGGCATCTCAGGTGTTGTACTTTCCTGGGTTGCATCTTTCATCAGCAACAGGACTCAACGCGTCGTATACCGCGACGCAGTTTCTACGAGCACAGCTGTCCTAGAGGGGGTACCCCAAAAAAGTGTTCTCGACCCAACGCTCTTCATAATATATATCGACAGCATCACCCGTAGTCTCAGCTGCTTCCCGCTTCTGTATGCGGATGACCTGTCCTTACTTCAGCCGATCCGCAGCCCCGCCGACTATGTCCCCCATCCAAGCCATCCTTGACATGTATCACCGATGGACCAAGCAGCATAACGACATATATCTTGCCACACTGACAAGTCCTGTGCAATGTGGTACACCGGACCTCTGTCCGTGCCCGCGATAGACGGACCTGCACTATGCTTGATTGGGCAGTCGTCGGTACCTTGTGGAATGGGTCTCGATCATCTTGCAGCGTTGAGTTCGATGAGCTTGCATTCACGGGTGCAGAGTCAAACGACTCTTTACGTTATATCACGTCCTGCATGATTGGTTTCTCGCCACGCACAATGTGCAGCCAGTTCTGTGCAGGTAGAAGGCACTAACAGCCTAACATTTCTGACACTCGAATATTGCCCTGCCATCTGGGCGTCGGGCTAATCAGTCGACTGTTCTAATTCGCTGTAAGGACGCCTTCGTGCTGCATGATACAATCACAGTCTGCTGGAAACCCGGCACGCTGCAGGCGCCTCGTCTTGCTACAGTCAGAACTCAATGACCGATCAGCATGATGGCAGGACGCTTCATTGAGGTCGCTTACGTCAAGGCGTGCAGGCTGCCACGATTCCGTCCTGTTATGCCAACTCCGAGCACCTGGGCATCAGATCAAATGGCGCTCAACATTTAAACAGCCTGCACTGGCCGCCTTCGGGCCCCTGCTATGCCCGAACACATGGTACGGGTCTTCCTGGCTGCCGCGAGCTGTCGCTTTATGGTGGCAGCTGTCCTCAGACTCACAGTGACGTTTCCCCGACTCGTCATGAACTAGGTACTGATCATGAGGCTGTGCAGCGCGTGAGTAGTCTTGGGGCCACCATGCAATTTTCGTCACCGTCGGACTGAGGCGAGGGCCGGCGGGTGTTGTCTTCAGTGGTGGGCCGGCTGGGGATTGCGTGGTGTCACTACCTCGACAGTAAACTTGAGGCCGGATCGTCAGACACTGCTCTAGGGGCTCAGCTAGTCCAAGCCGGCATGGCCTTGGCGCCTTCCGTCAGGAGAGATGATGTATAGCCTAACTCCTCTTCCCCTCCCCCCCCCCCCTTTTTTTCTTTTATTTCTTATTTGGTGATGCGTATGAATGCATTTATGGGCCCAAGGTTGGGTAAACAAGCCTTCCCGTATGGGCAGCATTGCCTTTTGTGACCCTGTATGCCTGGGTAACCCCCTCTGAGTACAAATAAAGTATTATTATTATTATTATTATTATTATTATTATTATTATTATTATTATTATTATTATTATTATTAATTATTACCTTTCCGGTGTTTATGTATGTAAAAAAATCGGCGGATGTTTTTCGGTGTTTATTCATTTACAAAGTACCGGTGAACTTTGGTGAATTTACTCGTGTAGGCGCCTCAAACGACTCTTATCGACGGACAAAACCGCGAATAGAAACGGTTGAACTTTGATTCACATCTAATACACAATGCTCTTCACACTTCTTTTTGTTTGTAATTTATGCATTCATGCATTCCAAGACCCGCCTCTGTCATTCCCGCCCGTTCCTTCGTCGACGACGGACAATTTCGAGAACGCGTGCTCTACATTTGCGCTAGAGGGAGGAATTCCCAAAATGTACCAAGAGGCTTGGGAGATTACTGGCCAGTGTACGGTGAATGCAACTTCCTAAGCAGCACAAGGTCAATAACGGCACTGACGGCGTATAGTGGAGGTAATAAAGGAGCTCATGCTTCCAGATCGCTCAGCTTACATTCCTCGTGCACGACAAGCCCGTAAAGGCTTTCATAGGAAACAAATCCCTCTGGCAGCGCCATCTTGATGCAAGGATTTAATATCTTCACGCGCAACCAGAACAAGTCATCCGTGAACTGCAGGTCATCAGAGATGTTGCGCGAAACAGTCCTGAGCCACTAGTTTTCGACCGAGTCTGACAAACGTCTACATAAAACGTTTTCGCTGAAAACAAAACAAAAAATCTGCCCCTCATACGAACGTATTCGAGAACCGGTATTTTTCGATTTTCACCAATATCTTTTTTTTATTTTTTACTTTCGACACCGGCGAATGTTTATCGGTGTTTTTTGGTTAAAACCGGAAAGTATACAGCCTCGGCATGACGGACGACGTTGGTATGTGGAAGGATTATTGAAACTGTATTCAATAGGATTCGCAGTTGTTTAACATTAATCAAGGTGAATAGTAATAGTATTCAATGTAATGAGGCAGCGCGAAGATAAAACTATTAGTATTGACTAATCTAGATATTTTTAAGGTGTCCCATATGAGAAATTAAACTTGTCTAAATCATTTTGGTAAACCCGGAGAGTACCGAATCAGTCGCGCATGCATTATGTGTGATTTATGACACGTTATGCTTGGTTACGGAATGCTTTGGGTGGTTTCGGGTGCGTTGCCTGCATGACACACTCGTAATGTACTCCAGGGGTTATCACAACGATCTACAAGTTTAAATTTATTAAGAACCCGTGATGTTGCGACATTATGTGCACTGTAAAAAATAATCCCGTCAAAGTACTGAAATTTACCGCAAATTTTTGATGCCGGTACAATTACCGTTGTCTTGCATCACGGTCACAACATTAACTAGGTATTACGACCATGACAGTCACGAGGCCCTACGGTTTGCCCAGTAACTTGACCCGTAGAAGCAGGGCAGAAAACCGTAACTCTCAGTCACTGCACTGCCCGTGATGCACGACCCAAGGAAAGAGTTCCCCACATTCGCACCAATGGCACGAAACATGACACATCTGCCAACAAGAAAACTATCCCAAGAGCAAATCTGGCGTGTGTTATGTGTTTTTTACTTGAAAGAAGAAAGAACACGGACCTCAACTAGAAGTATGTGAAGTCGTACATTTACTGACTCGTACCGTCATGCCGCCTCTACGGCGTTTTGAGCGAGCGCGCATTTCACGGCGCGTTCCAGTTTGAAAAAGCTGTTAGCTTACGGGTTTTTTTACCATCGAAGCCGTACATTTACGGACTCGTACCGTCATGCCGCCTCTACGTTGTTTTTCCCGCGCGCGCCTTCGCGGCGCGTTCCAGTTTCGAAAAGGCTGTTAACTTACGTTTTTTTTTTTTACAGTGTGGGAAGCCACGCTTTGTTATCCGGGAGCAAGCTGCGCTCGCCAACAGTGACCCACAAACGCAGGCTTCCTTTGCGTCACACGTAGTTCAGCTGCTTGCGCTCCCTTTTGCCTCCTCCTAGCGGCGCTGAGCAGAGGCGCCCATTTGCGGATCACACGGTCCGGGGTTCGATCCCCGATGCGCCGTTTGGCAGATCGCGATAATTTGGACTAAGTATTGCTATTTATGACTAAGAATGACTCTAAATGTTTGGTACACTTGCGCACTGCCTGCTTGACGTTATATATGCTTTATGTAGCCTTGACCTGCCTGTAACGGCTTTTCGTTACACTCGAGCATCTCGCATAAAATTTAGTTCATGAACACGATATATCTAAACACTTCAAAACGACAGATCAGCTAAAAAAATTAGATGACCCATATAAAATTTGCAAGCAGACCCATATCAACAAAACGTGAAAGCGCAAGTTTTGTTGATAAGTTCATCATTGTAGAATTAACCGAGACTTCGGCAAGGACAGAAAAACGACAGGAAGAAGGAAATATGTCTCAAACAGAACACAGAGGAATTTTCTGTCAACAAAATTCACTTATATTTGGTCTCAACTAACTTTACTAATTGAGTCCTCATTACTTCTTCCTTTCGTTTTTTTTTTTGATGTCACTATCGTGGTCTCGGGTAATTCTACTATGACATACCCATCCACTTCCGCCATATTGTGTACACGAATGGTGGCCAATACATAATCTATCGGATCGTGAGTATAGCGACGTCGTTCAATTAAAATACATTTTCAATTGACTTTGGGCAGTGTCCTGTGTATTTTTCCTAATATTTTAATCGTTTTATCTCAAATGAAGCAAAACATGCCATTACTACATAATTTGTTTGCATTGCGGTACCTGCGGGACTTTCTACGCTTTTTTCTTTTATCTCTGCCCTCTTTCTCTATATGGGATTAATAAAGCATTCGATTTTGAATCCCCGCATCAAGGTCGTGTGCCGACTTCCAAACTGAGCGGGCCTCTTCTTTCCTTTTTCTTTTTTCAGCAGACACGTTGTTTAGTGAAGACATCGAAGGCGACGATAGCTGGAGCACATTACCCACTGCCACGTGCTGACGAACTTCGCAGGAAGAGTGCTTCTGTCTGACAGTGGTCTGACACCACAATGCGCGCGAGTGCGTACCGAGTTGCTCGCTAAAACGAGCTTTGGAGTCCTCACAAGCAAATAAACAAAAAGCTATACCGAAGCTACACGGGCTACAGATAAAAGCAACGGCTAAACACGCCAAGCACCAGCCGAAGTAGCGGCGGTAGCGTCTCAAAGAAGCGCACTTTACGCCGCTCGACCGCGCAACGGGCAAGCCCGTCCGGACCGGGGAAGACAAAAAAGAGAACGATCGTGACGTCACGGCCCAGGGTTGCTTTAGCGATCGGTGGCCCACTGGCGGCCTGCTAAGGAGCGGCTGCTCGCAGCTGGTCGCATTTTTATTATCGGCATTAGTTGGGAATGCGGCGTTCCCTTGACGTAATATTTTGGCTGGAATCGTATTTTGTGTCACTAAAGCGATACCAGTAATTTGTTTCCTTTTGAATTTTGGCCGGAGTTGCCCTTTAAGGGTTAGGTTCCCCAGGATCGTGTCCGGTACCAAACACATGTCGACACAAACCTACACAAGCCTCTAGGCAGCTACCACCATCTATAAGCGACGGTGGCAACCAGTCTGGTTGCCGCCGTCGCTCATAGATGGCGGCAACCTTCCAGCAATCATAGAAGAATGGATAGTTGGGCGCGTTGGTGGGAATTCATCGTAGGAAACAGAGCGCAAAACAGACGAAGACGAAGAAGAAACACACGTGACGAGCGCAGCGCTCGTCATGTGTGTAGAGTGCCTTCATACACACGCCCGCTTTTGCTTGAGTGGTGACATCTCAGCCATTTTTCCGCCCAATCGTTTTTTATGCATTTTGAAGCGCGCTCAATCTGGTGTCACTCAGCTCGAGCGCGTAGTTTTGGCTAATGCATAGACGCCATTTTACCGCCCAAGTCACGCACCGAGTGCGCGAGAGCGTCACGCGCTGGCACATTCAGGGCACGGTGGAAGAATGCATTTACGTGATGACTCTCTGTCCGACGCCGCGACCACATTATGTTCGGCGCACCGAGCGCGCTTCACTCGCACGGGGATAGATGGCGCCCGAGTATAGAAGGGCTTGTGAACTCTTGTATAGAGGGCTTGGTGAGGAGAAATTATGCACTCTTTACTCGGCCCCTGTGTATAGTGTGTGGTGAAATGATGGATTTATGTTGGCGCATAGGCACTGATTGCCTTTTCCCCCGTGGGGTTGCTGTTTTTTTTTAAACGAGAACATTCCGATGATGACTAGGAAGGAAGGAAGGAATAAATTTTTATTTGCCCAGATGAAGTGTTAGGCAATCGGTGTCAGCTGCCCCGCGAGGGGTCGCCTTCCCCGGTCGTCTTCCTCAGACGGCGGCTTCGATCCCCTGGATCTTGGCGGCGTCCTCAGCCCATCGGACAACGGCTTCTTGGACCTCCAGTGAGGAGGCCTTGAGGACAGCGTCCCAGTCGTCTTGAGTGGTGACTGCGGAGATCTTGGAATACTTCGATCGATGGGGTCGTGCGCACCTCCCACAGCATGTGCCGCAGGTTCGCCTTCGCTCCACAGAGCTTGCACTTGGGGGAGT